>CAWVQI010000022.1:0-36801 GCA_963932335.1 Andrena marginata
AAAATTTCGTTCATAAAAATTAAAATTTGAAATAAAATCCAAAAAAATCGAAGATAGTTTCAGTTGAATTTGCTAAAATTTCGTTCGTAAAAATTAAAATTTGTAAAAAAATCGAAGACAGTTTCAATTAAATTCGCTAAAATTTCGTTCATAAAAATTAAAATTTGTAAAAAAATCCAAAAAAATCGAAGATAGTTTCAATTAAATTTGCTAAAATTTCGTTCATAAAAATTAAAATTTGTAAAAAAATCCAAAAAAATTGAAGATAGTTTCAATTAAATTTGCTAAAATTTCGTTCATAAAAATTAAAATTTGTAAAAAAATCCAAAAAACTCGAAGATAGTTTCAATTAAATTTGCTAAAATTTCGTTTATAAAAATTAAAATTTTTAAAAAAATCCACAAAAATCGAAGATAGTTTCAATTGAATTTGCTAAAATTTCGATCATAAAAATTAAAATTTGTAAAAAATCCAAACAAATCGAAGATAGTTCCGATTAAATTAGCTAAAATTTCGTTCATAAAAATTAAAATTTGTAAAAAAATCCAAAAAAATCGAGGATAGTTTCAATTAAATTTACTAAAATTTCGTGCGTAAAAATTAAAATTTGAAAAAAAATCCAAAAAATCGAAGATAGTTTCAATTGAATTTGCTAAAATTTCGTTCATAAAATTTATAATTTGTAAAAAAATCCAAAAAAAATCGAAGATAGTTTCAATTGAATTTGCTAAAATTTCGTTCATAAAAATTAAAATTTTTAAAAAATCCACAAAAATCGAAGATAGTTTCAATTGAATTTGCTAAAATTTCGATCGTAAAAATTAAAATTTGAAAAAAATCCAAAAAAATCGAAGATAGTTTCGATTAAATTTGCTAAAATTTCGTTCATGAAAATTAAAATTTGTAAAAAAATCCAAAAAAAATCCGAAATAGTTTCAATTAAATTTGCTAAAATATCGATCATAAAAATTAAAATTTGTAAAAAATCCAAAAAAAATCGAAGATAGTTTCGAATTAATTTGCTAAAATTTCGTTCATAAAAATTAAAATTTGTAAAAAAATCCAAAAAAATCGAAGATAGTTTCAATTAAATTTGCTAAAATTTCGTTCATAAAAATTAAAATTTGAAAAAAAATCCAAAAAAATCGAAGATAGTTTCAATTGAATTTGCTAAAATTTCGTTCGTAAAAATTAAAATTTGTAAAAAAAATCGAAGACAGTTTCAATTAAATTTGCTAAAATTTCGTTCATAAAAATTAAAATTTGTAAAAAAAATCGAAGATAGTTTCAATTAAATTTGCTAAAATTTCGTTCATAGAAATTAAAATTTGTAAAAAAATCCAAAAAAATCGAAGATAGTTTCAATTAAATTTGCTAAAATTTCGTTCATAAAAATTAAAATTTTTAAAAAAATCCACAAAAATCGAAGATAGTTTCAATTGAATTTGCTAAAATTTCGATCATAAAAATTAAAATTTGTAAAAATCCAAAAAAATCGAAGATAGTTCCGATTAAATTTGCTAAAATTGCGTTCATAAAAATAAAAATTTCTAAAAAAATTCAAAAAAATCGAAGATAGTTTCAAATAAATTTGCTAAATTTTCATTCATAAAAATTAAAATTTGTAACAAAATTCACAAAAATCGAAGATAGTTTCAATTGAATTTGCTAAAATTTCGATCATAAAAATTAAAATTTGTAAAAAATCTAAAAAAATCGAAGATAGTTCCGAATCAATTTGCCAAAATTTCATTCATAAAAATTAATATTTGTAAAGAAATCCAAAAAAATCGAAGATAGTTTCGAATTAATTTGCTAAAATTTCGTTCGTAAAAATTAAAATTTGTAAAAAAATCGAAGACAGTTTCAATTAAATTCGCTAAAATTTCGTTCATAAAAATTAAAATTTGAAAAAAAATCCAAAAAAATCGAAGATAGTTTCAATTGAATTTGCTAAAATATCGTTCATAAAAATTAAAATTTGTAAAAAAATCCAAAAAAATCGAAGATAGTTTCAATTTAATTTGCTAAAATTTCGTTCATAAAAATTAAAATTTGTAAAAATATCCAAAAAAATCGAAGATAGTTTCAATTAAATTTGCTAAAATTTCGTTCATAAAAATTAAAATTTTTAAAAAAATCCACAAAAATCGAAGATAGTTTCAATTGAATTTGCTAAAATTTCGATCATAAAAATTAAAATTAGGAAAAAATCCAAAAAAATCGAAGATAGTTTCAATTAAATTTGCTAAAATTTCGTTCATAAAAATTAAAATTTGAAAAAAAATCCAAAAAAATCGAAGATAGTTTCAATTGAATTTGCTAAAATTTCGTTCGTAAAAATTAAAATTTGTAAAAAAAATCGAAGACAGTTTCAATTAAATTCGCTAAAATTTCGTTCATAAAAATTAAAATTTGTAAAAAAAATCGAAGATAGTTTCAATTAAATTTGCTAAAATTTCGTTCATAAAAATTAAAATTTGTAAAAAAATCCAAAAAAATCGAAGATAGTTTCAATTAAATTTGCTAAAATTTCGTTCATAAAAATTAAAATTTTTAAAAAATCCACAAAAATCGAAGATAGTTTCAATTGAATTTGCTAAAATTTCGATCATAAAAATTAAAATTTGTAAAAATCCAAAAAAATCGAAGATAGTTCCGATTAAATTTGCTAAAATTTCGTTCATAAAAATAATAATTTCTAAAAAAATTCAAAAAAATCGAAGATAGTTTCAATTAAATTTGCTAAAATTTCGTACATAAAAATAAAAATTTGAAAAAAATCCAAAAAAATCGAATATAGTTTCAATTAAATTTGATAAAATTTCGTTCATAAAAATTAAAATTTGTAAAAAAATCCAACAAAATCGAAGATAGTTTCAATTAAATTTGCTAAATTTTCATTCATAAAAATTAAAATTTGTAAAAAATTCACAAAAATCGAAGATAGTTTCAATTGAATTTGCTAAAATTTCGATCATAAAAATTAAAATTTGTAAAAAATCCAAAAAAATCGAAGATAGTTTCAATTAAATTTGCTAAAATTTCGTTTATAAAAATTAAAATTTTAAAAAAAATCCACAAAAATCGAAGATAGTCTCAATTGAATTTGCTAAAATTTCGATCATAAAAATTAAAATTTGTAAAAAATCCAAAAAAATCGAAGATAGTTCCGATTAAATTAGCTAAAATTTCGTTCATAAAAATTAAAATTTGTAAAAAAATCCAAAAAAATCGAGGATAGTTTCAATTAAATTTACTAAAATTTCGTGCGTAAAAATTAAAATTTGAAAAAAAATCCAAAAAATCGAAGATAGTTTCAATTGAATTTGCTAAAATTTCGTTCATAAAATTTATAATTTGTAAAAAAATCCAAAAAAATCGAAGATAGTTTCAATTGAATTTGCTAAAATTTCGTTCATAAAAATTAAAATTTTTAAAAAAATCCACAAAAATCGAATATAGTTTCAATTGAATTTGCTAAAATTTCGATCATAAAAATTAAAATTTGTAAAAAATCCAAAAAAATCGAAGATAGTTCCGATCAAATTTGCTAAAATTTCGTTCATAAAAATTAAAATTTTTTAACAAATCCACAAAAATCGAAGATAGTTTCAATTGAATTTGCTAAAATTTCGATCATAAAAATTAAAATTTGAAAAAAATCCAAAAAAATCGAAGATAGTTTCAATTGAATTTGCTAAAATTTCGATCATAAAAATTAAAATTTGTAAAAAATCCAAAAAAATCGAAGATAGTTCCGATTAAATTAGCTAAAATTTCGTTCATAAAAATTAAAATTTGTAAAAAAATCCAAAAAAATCGAGGATAGATTCAATTAAATTTACTAAAATTTCGTGCGTAAAACTTAAAATTTGAAAAAAATCCAAAAAATCGAAGATAGTTTCAATTGAATTTGCTAAAATTTCGTTCATAAAATTTATAATTTGTAAAAAAATCCAAAAAAATCGAAGGTAGTTTCAATTGAATTTGCTAAAATTTCGTTCATAAAAATTAAAATTTGTAAAAAATCCACAAAAATCGAAGATAGTTTCAATTGAATTTGCTAAAATTTCGATCATAAAAATTAAAATTTATAAAAAATCCAAAAAAATCGAAGATAGTTCCGATCAAATTTGCTAAAATTTCGTTCATAAAAATTAAAATTTTTAAAAAAATCCACAAAAATCGAAGATAGTTTCAATTGAATTTGCTAAAATTTCGATCATAAAAATTAAAATTTGTAAAAAATCCAAAAAAATCGAAGATAGTTCCGATCAAATTTGCTAAAATTTCGTTCATAAAAATTAAAATTTTTAAAAAAATCCACAAAAATCGAAGATAGTTTCAATTGAATTTGCTAAAATTTCGATAATAAAAATTAAAATTTGAAAAAAATCCAAAAAAATCGAAGATAGTTTCGATTAAATTTGCTAAAATTTCGTTCATAAAAATTAAAATTTGTAAAAAAATCCAAAAAAATTCGAGATAGTTTCAATTAAATTTGCTAAAATATCGATCATAAAAATTAAAATTTGTAAAAAATCCAAAAAAAATCGAAGATAGTTTCAAATTAATTTGCTAAAATTTCGTTCGTAAAAATTAAAATTTGTAAAAAAATCCAAAAAAATTGAAGATAGTTTCAATTAAATTTGCTAAAATTTCGTTCATAAAAATTAAAATTTGAAAAAAAATAAAAAAAAATCGAAGATAGTTTCAGTTGAATTTGCTAAAATTTCGTTTATAAAAATTAAAATTTTTAAAAAAATCCACAAAAATCGAAGATAGTTTCAATTGAATTTGCTAAAATTTCGATCATAAAAATTAAAATTTGTAAAAAATCCAAAAAAATCGAAGATAGTTCCGATTAAATTAGCTAAAATTTCGTTCATAAAAATTAAAATTTTTAAAAAAATCCACAAAAATCGAAGATAGTTTCAATTGAATTTGCTAAAATTTCGATTATAAAAATTAAAATTTGAAAAAAATCCAAAAAAATCGAAGATAGTTTCGATTAAATTTGCTAAAATTTCGTTCAAAAAAATTAAAATTTGTAAAAAAATCCAAAAAAATTGAAGATAGTTTCAATTAAATTTGCTAAAATTTCGTTCATAAAAATTAAAATTTGTAAAAAAATCCAAAAAAATCGAAGATAGTTTCAATTAAATTTGCTAAAATTTCGTTTATAAAAATTAAAATTTTTAAAAAAATCCACAAAAATCGAAGATAGTTTCAATTAAATTTGCTAAAATTTCGTTTATAAAAATTAAAATTTTTAAAAAAATCCACAAAAATCGAAGATAGTTTCAAATGAATTTGCTAAAATTTCGATCATAAAAATAAAAATTTGTAAAAAATCCAAACAAATCGAAGATAGTTCCGATTAAATTAGCTAAAATTTCGTTCATAAAAATTAAAATTTGTAAAAAAATCCAAAAAAATCGAGGATAGTTCCGATTAAATTAGCTAAAATTTCGTTCATAAAAATTAAAATTTGTAAAAAAATCCAAAAAAATCGAAGATAGTTTCAATTAAATTTGCTAAAATTTCGTTTATAAAAATTAAAATTTTAAAAAAAATCCACAAAAATCGAAGATAGTCTCAATTGAATTTGCTAAAATTTCGATCATAAAAATTAAAATTTGTAAAAAATCCAAAAAAATCGAAGATAGTTCCGATTAAATTAGCTAAAATTTCGTTCATAAAAATTAAAATTTGTAAAAAAATCCAAAAAAATCGAGGATAGTTTCAATTAAATTTACTAAAATTTCGTGCGTAAAAATTAAAATTTGAAAAAAAATCCAAAAAATCGAAGATAGTTTCAATTGAATTTGCTAAAATTTCGTTCATAAAATTTATAATTTGTAAAAAAATCCAAAAAAATCGAAGATAGTTGCAATTGAATTTGCTAAAATTTCGTTCATAAAAATTAAAATTTTTAAAAAAATCCACAAAAATCGAATATAGTTTCAATTGAATTTGCTAAAATTTCGATCATAAAAATTAAAATTTGTAAAAAATCCAAAAAAATCGAAGATAGTTCCGATCAAATTTGCTAAAATTTCGTTCATAAAAATTAAAATTTTTTAACAAATCCACAAAAATCGAAGATAGTTTCAATTGAATTTGCTAAAATTTCGATCATAAAAATTAAAATTTGAAAAAAATCCAAAAAAATCGAAGATAGTTTCAATTGAATTTGCTAAAATTTCGATCATAAAAATTAAAATTTGTAAAAAATCCAAAAAAATCGAAGATAGTTCCGATTAAATTAGCTAAAATTTCGTTCATAAAAATTAAAATTTGTAAAAAAATCCAAAAAAATCGAGGATAGTTTCAATTAAATTTACTAAAATTTCGTGCGTAAAACTTAAAATTTGAAAAAAATCCAAAAAATCGAAGATAGTTTCAATTGAATTTGCTAAAATTTCGTTCATAAAATTTATAATTTGTAAAAAAATCCAAAAAAATCGAAGGTAGTTTCAATTGAATTTGCTAAAATTTCGTTCATAAAAATTAAAATTTGTAAAAAATCCACAAAAATCGAAGATAGTTTCAATTGAATTTGCTAAAATTTCGATCATAAAAATTAAAATTTATAAAAAATCCAAAAAAATCGAAGATAGTTCCGATCAAATTTGCTAAAATTTCGTTCATAAAAATTAAAATTTTTAAAAAAATCCACAAAAATCGAAGATAGTTTCAATTGAATTTGCTAAAATTTCGATCATAAAAATTAAAATTTGTAAAAAATCCAAAAAAATCGAAGATAGTTCCGATCAAATTTGCTAAAATTTCGTTCATAAAAATTAAAATTTTTAAAAAAATCCACAAAAATCGAAGATAGTTTCAATTGAATTTGCTAAAATTTCGATCATAAAAATTAAAATTTGAAAAAAATCCAAAAAAATCGAAGATAGTTTCGATTAAATTTGCTAAAATTTCGTTCATAAAAATTAAAATTTGTAAAAAAATCCAAAAAAATTCGAGATAGTTTCAATTAAATTTGCTAAAATATCGATCATAAAAATTAAAATTTGTAAAAAATCCAAAAAAAATCGAAGATAGTTTCAAATTAATTTGCTAAAATTTCGTTCATAAAAATTAAAATTTGTAAAAAAATCCAAAAAAATTGAAGATAGTTTCAATTAAATTTGCTAAAATTTCGTTCATAAAAATTAAAATTTGAAAAAAAATAAAAAAAAATCGAAGATAGTTTCAGTTGAATTTGCTAAAATTTCGTTTATAAAAATTAAAATTTTTAAAAAAATCCACAAAAATCGAAGATAGTTTCAATTGAATTTGCTAAAATTTCGATCATAAAAATTAAAATTTGTAAAAAATCCAAAAAAATCGAAGATAGTTCCGATTAAATTAGCTAAAATTTCGTTCATAAAAATTAAAATTTTTAAAAAAATCCACAAAAATCGAAGATAGTTTCAATTGAATTTGCTAAAATTTCGATTATAAAAATTAAAATTTGAAAAAAATCCAAAAAAATCGAAGATAGTTTCGATTAAATTTGCTAAAATTTCGTTCATAAAAATTAAAATTTGTAAAAAAATCCAAAAAAATTGAAGATAGTTTCAATTAAATTTGCTAAAATTTCGTTCATAAAAATTAAAATTTGTAAAAAAATCCAAAAAAAATCGAAGATAGTTTCAATTAAATTTGCTAAAATTTCGTTTATAAAAATTAAAATTTTTAAAAAAATCCACAAAAATCGAAGATAGTTTCAAATGAATTTGCTAAAATTTCGATCATAAAAATAAAAATTTGTAAAAAATCCAAACAAATCGAAGATAGTTCCGATTAAATTAGCTAAAATTTCGTTCATAAAAATTAAAATTTGTAAAAAAATCCAAAAAAATCGAGGATAGTTTCAATTAAATTTACTAAAATTTCGTGCGTAAAAATTAAAATTTGAAAAAAAATCCAAAAAATCGAAGATAGTTTCAATTGAATTTGCTAAAATCTCGTTCATAAAATTTATAATTTGTAAAAAAATCCAAAAAAATTCGAGATAGTTTCAATTAAATTTGCTAAAATATCGATCATAAAAATTAAAATTTGTAAAAAATCCAAAAAAAATCGAAGATAGTTTCGAATTAATTTGCTAAAATTTCGTTCATAAAAATTAAAATTTGTAAAAAAATCGAAGATAGTTTCAATTAAATTTGCTAAAATTTCGTTCATAAAAATTAAAATTTGAAAAAAAATCCAAAAAAATCGAAGATAGTTTCAGTTGAATTTGCTAAAATTTCGTTTATAAAAATTAAAATTTTTAAAAAAATCCACAAAAATCGAAGATAGTTTCAATTGAATTTGCTAAAATTTCGATCATAAAAATGAAAATTTGTAAAAAATCCAAAAAAATCGAAGATAGTTCCGATTAAATTAGCTAAAATTTCGTTCATAAAAATTAAAATTTGTAAAAAAATCCAAAAAAATCGAGGATAGTTTCAAATAATTTTACTAAAATTTCGTGCGTAAAAATTAAAATTTGAAAAAAAATCCAAAAAATCGAAGATAGTTTCAATTGAATTTGCTAAAATTTCGTTCATAAAATTTATAATTTGTAATGTTGCGTGAGGGCGTTGTTCAATTAACAAGTAACAAGTCAACAAAAATTGACTGAGGGAAATCCCACAACACTAAATGGTTGAATCAATAATCGTGTCTTGTTGTTAATTTTGAAAGAGACCGAGCGGTTGAGTCTAATTTCCTCAAGTAACGCTTAACGAATTTTAAAGGGAAAAGTTATAATTTTAACATAATCAGTGATTATTACGCAAAAATCAGGATTGTTTTGGGGCGCGGCTTTTGTCTACAACCCGTACAGGTTGTCCAATCAGGATGTGGTATTTTAGAGGAAACTGGTTCGAAACAAAATTAGACAATTTAAGGAATAATATACCATGTATTACAAAATAATATATATAAAAGGAGTTTTGAAAAGGTGGTACAAAATGGGGAAAATTACATGGATTTGTGTTACACCAAACTATGTATAAAATCTGTATGAATCCAATTATGTAGAATCCTAGACTGGTTTAGGAGGATTTGAACAGACCAACAATAATTGATCGAGGGGAAACCCACAACCCACGAAGTGGTTGGATCAATAATCGCGGTTTTCTTAATCTTATACGTTCACTCGAGTTATTTGAATGATTAGTTTGGTCGCAATTTATATTATTTGAAACAAGACAATTTTAAAACGCGTCACACGCCGAAGGGAAAGTAACAGCTAATTGAGGGTAAACCCATAACAGACTAGGTGGTTGAATCAGCTGCTGCTTCCGTACAATATCATGGATGGATCGAATCACTCACCAATTCTGTATAAGAGATTTCTAATTCGTATTTTCAAGTACTCTCTCTCTCTCTCTCTCTGTACGACTTGGAGGGTCCCGCGTTCGAGATGGTGAAGCGCAGGAGGGTCGCACAACACACGAATGTCGGAAAAAGGTTCACAATGTTGGTTTAAACATTGGTTACACGCGAGAATATTAAAGTTTAATTAAATAAAACGGTTTTAAAACAATTAAGGATTAAACTGGAGAAAAACGCAAAAGTATTAAAGTCTCTACGGGGACTGAGTCCTTCCACGCACTACAAGAAACACGGGAACTCCGGCTCAAGACTATTTTAACGAATAGTAATGTCCCTCGGACAGATCGACCACGCTCTATCCGACTTAACAGGCGACTGCCTTAAATAGTGAAAAATAGGTAATATTGAATAAGATGAGATATAATTATATACAGTCTCTACGAGGGAACTGAGTCTTTCCGTTGTCACAAGATCACTCGGAACTCCAGCTCGAACGCCTATTATACAATATGGCAATATGTCCCTCGGACAGAACGACCGCGCACTACGCGACTTGCTAGCCGTCTGCCACGAGCGTTCGCAGGGTAGGCCCGAGCAACCCGGGACTTTGAAACAAAGAGCGCCAAATTGCTAACTCTGCACCTCATGCACACGGGCCCAACCGTCGTCGCCTCGGACCGTTCCCAGCCTCACGGGCTTGAGTTTATCGCATTCGACGTTCTAAGAACGCCGACGGTGTTGGAAGATTTTCGCATGGAAGAACGCAGTGGCGTAACGACTTACATTTAATTATTATTATAATTCAGGTTGTAGATCATTGACAATTGATCGAGGGAAACTCCCATAACACGCAATGGTTGAATCAGTTGTCAATGACGGTGTGATGGAAATTTAGAAGAAAGAAAAATATAAATGGTTTACTACAATGCTTAAGTTTCCGAAGGCTTATCACAGCGTGCATTCTAAGAACGTCGACGGCGTTGGGAGACTGCTGACAATAATCTTCCATGGGAATATGCCGTGGCGTGACAGGCGTGAAGCTGAATTAAATTACAACTATTAAGAGTATCACAGATAATCGACAATTGATTGAGGGAAGTTCCCATAACACGTGATGGTTGAACCAATGGTCGACATCTGTGTAGCGAAAAATATGATATGAATATAGCAAAAATTTTGAGATGAATTTAAAAAGTAACCGGCACGTAACACCCTTCCCCCCTTGGAATCATCGTCCCGATGATAACTAGATATAAGGACATTTAGAGTGCCGAGTATAATTTATAAAGACATGAAGTAACTGCCTGTCACGCCTGCGGGGCATCGCGCTCGTTCCGCCGACACGAATTTCGATTCGGTGGTTGTGAGGATCGCCACGCAGGGCGGAGTACACGCATTCTATAAAAGGGCGTCCTATATGTACGCAGCCCTCTAAGTTACACTATTGCTATTTTTGAACAATTTCTAACCAGACCACAAACATACACCCCGGTTATCGCTACAAGTCAATTCCCCGAGAAACGACAAGTCCTTAAGGAATCGAGCACCGACGTCCGAGTACAATAAGCTCGTTTGTAATTTCGCACACTGTTTCAATACACTTAATGCATCCAGCACGAACTCTTCGCACGTTGGTACACCTGGCGATGTTAAGCCATGATGATGGGTTTTAGACGTTGATCTCCTCGATGAATTCGTCCATTGTCCACCTATCCGCAGCATTTAGCTCCAGAACTCACGACATGAACACCATCTGGACAGTCTGATGTTCGTTAGGCTCTGCAATGTATTGTGCTGGAGTTTTTCGGATGTAGGAAAATCGGTGCTCTTAACGCCAAAACTCTGTAGGTTCGGATTGGCCGCCAAAAATGTCTCAAGTATGATGCCGCTACAATTCGCGTAGCGACCAATTGAGGGGTTCCTCAGGGAATTGACCCGCAGGTACTGCCAGCACCTGAAAGGCCGATGGTCAGGCGTGAAATGTTGTCACATCCGATCCTTCCAGCGCTGTACAGTTTTTCGCAACCAAGGTCAATAGCCGTGGCCATAGGTCCGTGGGAACCAATTCGTTATCTAAAACAATGTATCTTATAATAATGGCGCATCGCATACAAAGTACCCAATAGAAAGCAGTGATTGATACTATCCTGCAGAACTCAGGACAACTGAAGAGCGACTCGGTAGATCCCGCCAGTCGGTGGTTGTCGCATCGTGATGAACAATTTTTCGAAATACAATCCCGGAACGA
Source organism: Andrena marginata (assembly GCA_963932335.1). Classification (NCBI taxonomy): domain Eukaryota; kingdom Metazoa; phylum Arthropoda; class Insecta; order Hymenoptera; family Andrenidae; genus Andrena; species Andrena marginata. The sequence goes on from CAWVQI010000022.1 coordinate 11,585, forward strand.
ATAAACTCTTGATGTTTCATGTGTTCTCCGATGGTTTGCGGAGGTTATCATGATCCAGGTCATCACAGAGAGAGAAGTTACCAATTTTCTTAATTTAATTTGACTCTATTCTACAATTATATCGGAAACTGAGGCCTAATCATTTTGGTGGTGTAGTAATAGTTTATCGGCATGCTTTACAAATCGTTCGCCAGACTTCCCTTGTAGTATAATGTTATTTTTTTCCAAAATTCCAACAATTTTGTAAGGGCCGTGATATCGACTGCCAAATTTACCTTTCCTGACTTCTACTAAAACGCGTGCCATGTCGCCAATTTTACCTTGGAATGGTCGCGCCTTTTCATCGTAGTGTAATTTTGATTTATGTTTAGCCGATATCAAATTTTGTGCAGCCAAGGTCTGCATCTCGGTTAACCGCGTTAATAAATCTCGAAGATAACCGTTATACGTTAGTAGAGATTCGTCTGTAGGGAACGCACTAGGACAGCGTGCTATTTCGCCAAACACTAATTCGTGAGGAGTGAAATTTGTTGCTTCGTGAACAGACGTGTTATACGAAAATATTGCAAATGGTACTATTTTATCCCAGTCATCAAAATCATTTAAATAGTGTTTTATGTATTCAGTCAAGACTATATGGCTACGTTCCAAAGCACCATTTGTTTGTGGACGGTACCCAGAAGTAGTTACATGATTAATTTTGAAAACTTTTGCCAGTTCTTTTAAAACTTTATTAATGAAACTAGTACCTTGATCAGTTAAGATTGCGCGTGGAGCCCCATATTGCAAAACCAAATGCGTGACCAGCGCGTGAGCTACAGTTTCTGCTTTTATATCCGGTACAGGAACTGCAATGCAGTATTTCGTAAGGTTATCCTGCATAGTCAAAATGTGTCGATTACCGCTAGGAGTCAATGGAAGAGGTCCCACAGTATCTAAGGATATTTTATCGAATGGTTTTAATGGGGTATCGGTTATTAGCATTGGTTCGCGAGTTCTTGTCCTAACAAGTTTGTTTTCCTGACAACTATTGCATGTTCTAATGAAATTTTGAATATCGTTACGCATCGATGGCCAATAAAATCTTTCCCGAATTCTTTGATATGTCTTTGTCACGCCCTTATGCCCTCCTATTAAGCTTTCGTGTAATTCCGAAATGATTTTCGGACGGAGTTCTTCGGGCGGTACCTGTACGTTTCCGGTGCACAGTGTTATTTTGATATCGCTATCCGCAAAAATATTTAATAAGATACCAGCTAGTGTACCCTGCGGAAGTGTATCAGTAAATTCACCGGATTTCGAAATTCTAAAGGTTTTTATGCCTGATTGTAAAAGTGTATATTTTAAATTTTTCAAAGCATTACCTAATTTTGCGATGGAAGTATCATCATAATGCCTTTCCTTCATTACTACACTGAAAATTTTGTATTTACCTCGCGGCGTAACGAGTACTTGGCCTTCTTTTGGCTTTGAATTTCGCAGATTTTCTATGCTTATTGCACCTATATCTGCGAGCAACTTACTTATCGGAGTTACCAATTCTACATCGGAAGAAATGAAATGAACATAATTTTCGCGAATGTTTGTTAAACTGTTTCGAGTAAATTTAATATTCTCTTCGCGTGGGCTTCGGAAGAAGGTCGGTGACGTTAATACGTCGGGAAGTATACTTTCCGTTATTTGAATTCCTGGTCGATACTGGTCAATTTTACTGTGGTCAATCGATTCAGGTGCAAGTGAACGTTTAGGAGTAGAAGGTGGATCAGAAACTGTTCCTGGTTTTGAATAAGTGGATTGTGAATAAGGAGTAGATAATGCAAGCGGTCTGTTGGACGGTAACGGGGTTGGTATCATGGAGCTGCGCGGTGGACGGCGAATTAACGTATTGTCGAATCTTGAGGCAGTGTTTGGTTCTTCTTCCTCCTGTATGGATTCCAAAGGTCTCCCTAATTCGGATCTCGAAGTTACTACCTCGGTGCTTGTTGTTGCAGCATTACCTTGGCTTCGCGATTTATATTGTGCCCACAAGTCTTCTGCGCGTTTGTCCAGTTCTTCCCGGAATGAATTTTCTGCATCTAATTCTGATTCGTCGGATGAATTTTGAAGAATGTCGCTATGCTCCTGCAGCGATTTTTCGAAACGGTTAAAAGATTCCTGAAGTTCCGGAAGCCTAATAGATTGAGAAGTGTCGAGCTGAATCTCGTTATCATCACTATCACCCGATGGAGGTGCAATGTCTATGGTTATGCTTTCGGCAGGCATTGCAGGCGCAGCAGCTTCATCCTCTGTAGTGTCCAAAACCTCCGATTGGTCTTCAGATTGTACTTCTTTAGAAAGGGAGCGTTGAAATTCTTGAACCAATATTGGTGATTTGAGATTGGGTAACACGCTTTTTCGACCTCGAAATACCGGTGGGTCGACCACCTCGGTAGGCGGTTCTTCTTCGGAATTTTGTGAAGATTCAGTAGTAGTTAATTCCGCGTAATTAATGGGAGTTTTTGTCTCGGCAGTTTGAACTGCGGAACGCGTTCTTGTTGCAATGGCACTTTTATCTAATGGGAATGTACGTTTACTTCTCTTGACAATCGGTTTAGTTACGGATTTTAACTCCACAGGCGCGGATCTAGAAGTGCTTGGAGTTGATAACCTTTTATCGGCGGGAGGTTTCTTAATAGGCAAAATTTTGGAAATCCTAGTGTTACAATCCGAATCGCTATCGGATGTGTCTTTAGAACTGGAATCGGAACTAGTATTAATTTCTGTTACTGGGTTTCGAGACAGAGCATCTGCATTGGAATTTAGGCGTCCAGGTTTATGTACAAATTCATATTCATAATCGTGCAATTTTAATCTCCAACGCACTAAACGTTGTCCCGGGTCTTTTATCGAATCTATCCATTTTAAAGGCTCGTGATCACTAACCAAAGTAAATTTCCTTCCGTAAAGGTATGGTCGAAAATGTAATATTGCAAAAAGTACTGCTAGACATTCCTTTTCTGTGGTAAAATAATTTTGTTCCGGCTTCGTTAGATTTCTCGAAAGGTAAGCTACTGGCAAATCGTGTCCGTCCACATTTTGACTGAGTACGGCGCCTATTGCGTAATCAGATGCATCTGTAGTTAATGTGAAAGGCTTATTGAAATCGGGATATTGCAATATAGGACTTTTGCACAAAGATTTACGTAGAATTTTGAAACTCTTTGTATGTTTACTTCCCCATACAAATTTAGCGTTCTTTTGTAATAATTCTGTAAGAGGCTTGGCTTTGGCTGCAAAATCTTTGATAAATCGACGATAATATCCAGCTAATCCAAGAAATTGTCGTACATTTTTCTGATTTTTAGGACGAGGAAAATGTTTTACTGCCGTTAATTTCTTTGAATCTGGTCTTACTCCAGAACGACTAATAATATGGCCTAAATAAGTGACTTCGGTTCTCAAAAATTCGCATTTATCTGGCTGAAGGGTTAATTTTGCATCATTTAATCGAGTAAACAGACGTCGAACTTTCTTTTCGTGTTCTTCCAAATTTTTCGCGTAAACAACAATGTCATCGAGATAGACAAATACTTCCACACCCTGTAATCCGCGCAATACCTGATCCATCAGCCGTTGAAACGTCGCGGGAGCATTCTTAAGCCCTTCGGGCATACGAATATACTCGTAATGACCATTAGGTGTAGTAAAGGCTGTTTTAGCACGGTCTCGCGGATCCATTTCAATTTGTTGGAATCCACTAGCGAGATCAAAGGTGGAAAAGTATTTTGCTTCGCCTAAGTGATCTAGAATTTCTGTGATGTTAGGAAGCGGATATGCATCACCAATTGTTTTTTCATTAAGATATCGAAAATCGATTACTATTCTCCACATTGGATTTCCCTCGGAATCAGGTTTCTTTGGTACTATCCAGATTGGTGAATTGTACGGTGAATTTGAAAGTGCAATAATTTTATCTGCCAATTTATTAGAAATTTGACGAGCTATTTCTTTTTGGTGGACTCGTGGAAACCGATATTGCCTGGTATTAATGGGCAAGTCATCTATTGTAGGTATTCGATGTTGTATTAAGGGAGTAGATTCTAATTTATCACCTGGTAGACGAAATCGTTCAGGAAATTCCTCGATTAATTTAATTACGTGATCTTTCTCTTCGTCATTTAAATGATCTAAACGCAATTTCGATAAAATTCTGGTTACACGGTCCGTTGATACCGGTGACTCCTGCTGTTCAGAGTCAGAATCGAAGTATTCGCGTTCTTCGGGAAAGTTATGATATTCGAATGGTAAAATTTCTTGCGGCGGTATTTCAATTTGAATGTCCTTATCCAAGGTATTTATTGCGAGAACATGGCACACGTTGTTTTTAACTTTTACAAGCGCTTCCCCAATGTAAATTCCATCTATTGTTTTAATTAATGGTAAATATCCTTCTTTCAAATCACAGTCGATGGTATCTATGGCGATTGCTTGTCGGGTACGACTACTAATACGATAAACACGCGGCGTACTATTTTTCTGAGGTGTTTCCTCCGGAGGAGTCTCGCCAATAAAATGGATCGGTCGAATTGGTTGACTTTGTGTAACAATTGTATTGTGTGCAAAAGAAATTTCGGCTTTTTCTTGTCTCAAATAAGCTTTTCCTAAAATACCGTCACTATGTATCGGAAAATTTGGTCTTACTACATGAAATAGGACTGGTTGATCCAAAATTGATACTATTGTAGTTCCTAATGTTTCCATTCTTTCGTCCGTAATTCCTCTCATTTCGATGGAATCGCGTACGTCGACGGTTACATCCTCGTGCAATGCGTTTAATTTTATTACATTTATGTCTGCACCCGTATCAATCAAAAACGTTGCAGTTTTGTATCGTAATTGTTCCGCGGTTAATTTTACAACAGGCGATTCGTCGTTACAACCCAAATTTAATATTGTTGATCCTTTTCCAGAAATCTTACCGTCGGACGACGCTCTGAGTTTTGATTGTTCGACGGGCGACGCTCGGGATTTAGGTAACTCGTCGTCGCGTCTGTTCGAGGAGTTACACGAGAGTTTAAATCCGAATTATTACGTGGTTCTGACGAATTTTGATTCGGCGAATAGGATCGATTTTGGTTTGGCGAATACGGCCTGGACTCGCGAAACCCTACGGAATTCCGCGAATCGGAATTTGAATTTTTGTAACTAGTTGAAAAATTTGAATTTTGAGGCGCGACTTGCGTCGCCTGAGGAATTGGACTCGTGCTCCGTCCCAATTGTGGAGCCGTTGGAGTTTGTGCGTACGTCGAATTTGACGGAAAACGCGGATCCTGTGGATACGGCGGATAATATGGCGGATAAGGCATTTGATAAAAAGGTGGGTAAGGCATGTAGGGATACGGGGAATAAGCAGGATACCCATGTTCTGGATACCTACTCGATTCCGTGTTACTTCGCGATGGTTTAAGAATACCCGTTGGGAATTTTGAATAATCTGAATTTCCCGTCGCATTTGGACTCGGACTTCGCGAACGAGAATCTCCAAAATTTTGATGTCGCGAATCGCGATAAGTGAATAGGCTTTGACGCGAATTACTTTGAAGAGGGGAATCTGAACGGGAATTTGAATGAGAATCATCCTGCCTCGAAAGAAACAATCTATTTGTATCTCCAGTCGGTATTACTCCAGACCTCATTCGCGTCTCGACTCGCGTCGCATGTTTTAGCGCGTCCTCTAAAGTTTTTGGATCCCGCGCGTCTACGGCCCTGGCTATTTCGTCCGGCAAGCCCCGAATAAATGCTTCTAGCGCGCACTCCTTTATCGGGCGCAGCATCTTATCCGCGTCCTCGCCATACGAGTCTTCCAGCGCGAGTCGTGCTCCGCTAACCAAGATATTAAGCCGATCATGGAAATCATTTACAGTTTCGTTTCTACGCATGCGGATATTTTCAATTTCATGATGGTAATATGGGTAATCTTTCCCGGGAGCGAATCTAGTTTTCAAATGTTTAATTAATTCATTGACGGTATTAAAGGTTTTACCAAAAGTACTATCGCGTGCAGCTCCTTGTAATTTTCCTAGGACTGCTTTAACGAACGGTCCTTCCGACGCAGGCGGTACAAAAACTGCGCCGTTTTGCACATCTTGTAGGAAATCTTTCAAAGGTATATTTCTCCCGTTAAAGAAAGGAATATTCAGCGTCCCGTGCTGCAAAGCAAAGCATTCCGCCATAGACGTCATCATCGCGTTTGTTACCGATAGATTCGCAGACGTGTTAGCGGTTTCATTGGGATTAGCCATTTTGTTAAAATTTTCAAATTATTTCAAAGAATATACACAAAATATATAAATAAGCTGAATATATATATATATATAAAGAAGATAAATTAGAAGGCGATATCACGAATTTTCTAAAACATTCAAAACACAAAAGAAATAAAAATGTAAAGCATACCAATTAAATCACATATAAAAATTACATAGGCACTCTTTTATCTCGAACGTCTCAGAAAATACCACAACGGACGGGTTTGACAAAAGCAGTATCCCACTTCTGACACCAGTTTAGCTGTTACGTGAGGGCGTTAATTTGTAAACGACCGAGCGGTTGAGTTTAATTTTCTCACGCAACGCTTAACGAATTTTAAAGAGAGTTTATAATTTTAACATAATTAACGTTATTACGCAAAAATCAGGATTGTTTTGGGGGTGCGGCTTTCGTCTACAACCCATACAGGTTGTCCAATCAGGATGTGGTATTTTAGAGGAAACTGGTTCGAAACAAAATTAGACAATTTAAGGAATAATATACCATGTATTACAAAATAATATATATAAAAGGAGTTTTGAAAAGGTGGTACAAAATGGGGAAAATTACATGGATTTGTGTTACACCAAACTATGTATAAAATCTGTATGAATCCAATTATGTAGAATCCTAGACTGGTTTAGGAGGATTTGAACAGACCAACAATAATTGATCGAGGGGAAACCCACAACCCACGAAGTGGTTGGATCAATAATCGCGGTTTTCTTAATCTTATACGTTCACTCGAGTTATTTGAATGATTAGTTTGGTCGCAATTTATATTATTTGAAACAAGACAATTTTAAAACGCGTCACACGCCGAAGGGAAAGTAACAGCTAATTGAGGGTAAACCCATAACAGACTAGGTGGTTGAATCAGCTGCTGCTTCCGTACAATATCATGGATGGATCGAATCACTCACCAATTCTGTATAAGAGATTTCTAATTCGTATTTTCAAGTACTCTCTCTCTCTCTCTCTCTGTACGACTTGGAGGGTCCCGCGTTCGAGATGGTGAAGCGCAGGAGGGTCGCACAACACACGAATGTCGGAAAAAGGTTCACAATGTTGGTTTAAACATTGGTTACACGCGAGAATATTAAAGTTTAATTAAATAAAACGGTTTTAAAACAATTAAGGATTAAACTGGAGAAAAACGCAAAAGTATTAAAGTCTCTACGGGGACTGAGTCCTTCCACGCACTACAAGAAACACGGGAACTCCGGCTCAAGACTATTTTAACGAATAGTAATGTCCCTCGGACAGATCGACCACGCTCTATGCGACTTAACAGGCGACTGCCTTAAATAGTGAAAAATAGGTAATATTGAATAAGATGAGATATAATTATATACAGTCTCTACGAGGGAACTGAGTCTTTCCGTTGTCACAAGATCACTCGGAACTCCAGCTCGAACGCCTATTATACAATATGGCAATATGTCCCTCGGACAGAACGACCGCGCACTACGCGACTTGCTAGCCGTCTGCCACGAGCGTTCGCAGGGTAGGCCCGAGCAACCCGGGACTTTGAAACAAAGAGCGCCAAATTGCTGACTCTGCACCTCATGCACACGGGCCCAACCGTCGTCGCCTCGGACCGTTCCCAGCCTCACGGGCTTGAGTTTATCGCATTCGACGTTCTAAGAACGCCGACGGTGTTGGAAGATTTTCGCATGGAAGAACTCAGTGGCGTAACGACTTACATTTAATTATTATTATAATTCAGGTTGTAGATCATTGACAATTGATCGAGGGAAACTCCCATAACACGCAATGGTTGAATCAGTTGTCAATGACGGTGTGATGGAAATTTAGAAGAAAGAAAAATATAAATGGTTTACTACAATGCTTAAGTTTCCGAAGGCTTATCACAGCGTGCATTCTAAGAACGTCGACGGCGTTGGGAGACTGCTGACAATAATCTTCCCTGGGAATATGCCGTGGCGTGACAGGCGTGAAGCTGAATTAAATTACAACTATTAAGAGTATTCACAGATAATCGACAATTGATTGAGGGAAGTTCCCATAACACGTGATGGTTGAACCAATGGTCGACATCTGTGTAGCGAAAAATATGATATGAATATAGCAAAAATTTTGAGATGAATTTAAAAGTAACCGGCACGTAACAAAACTATCTTCGATTTTTTTGGATTTTTTTACAAATTTTAATTTTTATGAACGAAATTTTAGCAAATTAATTCGAAACTATCTTCGATTTTTTTTGGATTTTTTACAAATTTTAATTTTTATGATCGAAATTTTAGCAAATTCAATTGAAACTGTCTTCGATTTTTTTGGATTTTTTTACAAATTTTAATTTTTATGAACGAAATTTTAGCAAATTTAATCGAAACTACGTTCGATTTTTTTGGATTTTTTTCAAATTTTAATTTTTATGATCGAAATTTTAGCAAATTTAATCGAAACTATCTTCGATTTTTTTGGATTTTTTTCAAATTTTAATTTTTATGATCGAAATTTTAGCAAATTCAATTGAAACTATCTTCGATTTTTGTGGATTTTTTTAAAAATTTTTATTTTTATGAACGAATTTTTTGCAAATTTGATCGGAACTATCTTCGATTTTTTTGGATTTTTTACAAATTTTAATTTTTATGATCGAAATTTTAGCAAATTCAATTGAAACTATCTTCGATTTTTGTGGATTTTTTTAAAAATTTTAATTTTTATGAACGAAATTTTAGCAAATTAATTCGAAACTATCTTCGATTTTTTTGGATTTTTTACAAATTTTAATTTTTATGATCGATATTTTAGCAAATTTAATCGAAACTATCTTCGATTTTTTTGGATTTTTTTCAAATTTTAATTTTTATGATCGAAATATTAGCAAATTCAATTGAAACTATCTTCGATTTTTGGGGATTTTTTTACAAATTTTAATTTTTATGAACGAAATTTTAGCAAATTTAATCGAAATTATCATCGATTTTTTTCGATTTTTTACAAATTTTAATTTTTATGATCGAAATTTTAGCAAATTTAATTGAAACTATCTTCGATTTTTTTGGATTTTTTACAAATTTTAATTTTTATGAACGAAATTTTGGCAAATTTAATCGATACTATCTTCGATTTTTTTGAATTTTTCTACAAATTTTAATTTTTATGATCGAAATTTTAGAAAATTCAATTGAAAGTATCTTCGATTTTTGTGGATTTTTTTACAAATTTTAATTTTTATGAACGAACTTTTAGCAAATTCAATTGAAACTATCTTCGATTTTTTGGGATTTTTTTACCAATTTTAAATTTTATGAACGAAATTTTAGCAAATTTAATCGAAATTATCTTCGATTTTTTACAAATTTTAATTTTTATGATCGAAATTTTAGCAAATTTAATTGAAACTATCTTCGATTTTTTTGGATTTTTTACAAATTTTAATTTTTATGAACGAAATTTTGGCAAATTTAATCGATACTATCTTCGATTTTTTTGAATTTTTCTACAAATTTTAATTTTTATGATCGAAATTTTAACAAATTCAATTGAAAGTATTTCCGATTTTTGTGGATTTTTTTACAAATTTTAATTTTTATGAACGAACTTTTAGCAAATTCAATTGAAACTATCTTCGATTTTTTGGGATTTTTTTACCAATTTTAAATTTTATGAACGAAATTTAACAAATTTAATCGAAATTATCTTCGATTTTTTACAAATTTTAATTTTTATGATCGAAATTTTAGCAAAATTAATTGAAACTATCTTCGATTTTTTTGAATTTTTTTACAAATTTTTATTTTTATGAACGAAATTTTTGCAAATTTAATTGAAACTATCTTCGATTTTTTTGGATTTTTTTCAAATTTTAATTTTTATGATCGAAATCTTAGCAAATTTAATTGAAACTATCTTCGATTGTTTTGGATTTTTTTACAAATTTTAATTTATATGAACGAAATTTTAGCAAATTTAATTGAAACTATCGTCGATTTTTATTTATTTTTTTACAAATTTTAATTTTTATGAACGGAATTTTAGCAAATTTAAGTGAAACTATCTTCGATTTTTTTGGATTTTTTTACAAATTTTAATTTTTATGAACGAAATTTTGGCAAATTTAATTTAAACTATCTTCGATTGTTTTGGATTTTTTTACCAATTTTAATTTTTATGAACGAAATTTTAGCAAATTTAATTGAAACTATCTTCGATTTTTTTGGATTTTTTTACAAATTTTAATTTTTATGAACGAAATTTTGGCAAATTTAATCGATACTATCTTCGATTTTTTTGAATTTTTTACAAATTTTAATTTTTATGATCGAAATTTTAGCAAATTCAATTGAAACTCTCTTCGATTTTTGTGGATTTTTTTACAAATTTTAATTTTTATGAACGAAACATTAGCAAATTCAATTAAAACTATCTTCGATTTTGTTGGATTTTTTAAAAATTTTAATTTTTATGAACGAAATTTTAGCATATTCAATTGAAACTATCTTCGATTTTTTTGGATTTTTTACAAATTTTAATTTTTATGATCGAAATTTCAGCAAATTCAATTGAAACTATCTTCGATTTCTGTGGATTTTTTTAAAAATTTTAATTTTTATGAACGAAATTTTTGCAAATTTAATTGAAACTTTCTCGGATTTTTTTGGATTTTTTTACAAATTTTAATTTTTATGAACGAAATTTTAGCAAATGTAATCGAAACTATCTTCGATTTTTTTAGATTTTTTTTCAAATTTTAATTTTTATGAACGAAATTTTAGCAAATTTAATTGAAACTATCTTCGATTTTTGTGGATTTTTTTAAAAATTTTAATTTTTATGAACGAAATTTTAGCAAATTTGATCGGAACTATCTTCGATTTTTTTGGATTATTTACAAATTTTAATTTTTATGATCGAAATTTTAGCAAATTCAATTGAAACTATCTTCGATTTTTGTGGATTTTTTTAAAAATTTTAATTTTTATGAACGAAATTTTAGCAAATTTAATTGAAACTCTCTTCGATTTTTTTGGATTTTTTACAAATTTTAATTTTTATGATCGAAATTTTAGGAAATTCAATTGAAACTATCTTCGATTTTTGGGGATTTTTTTACAAATTATAAATTTTATGAACGAAATTTTAGCAAATTCAATTGAAACTATCTTAGATTTTTTTTCAAATTTTAATTTTTATGCACGAAATTTTAGTAAATTTAATTGAAACTATCCTCGATTTTTTTGGATTTTTTTACAAATTTTAATTTTTATGAACGAAATTTTAGCAAATTTAATCGGAACTATCTTCGATTTTTTTGGATTTTTTACAAATTTTAATTTTTATGATCGAAATTTTAGCAAATTCAATTGAAACTATCTTCGATTTTTGTGGATTTTTTTAAAAATTTTAATTTTTATAAACGAAATTTTAGCAAATTCAATTGAAACTATCTTCGATTTTTTTGGATTTTTTTTCAAATTTTAATTTTTATGAACGAAATTTTAGCAAATTTAATTGAAACTATCTTCGATTTTTTTGGATTTTTTTACAAATTTTAATTTTTATGAACGAAATTTTAGCAAATTAATTCGAAACTATCTTCGATTTTTTTTGGATTTTTTACAAATTTTAATTTTTATGATCGAAATTTTAGCAAATTCAATTGAAACTATCTTCGATTTTTGTGGATTTTTTTAAAAATTTTAATTTTTATGAACGAAATTTTAGCAAATTTAATTGAAACTCTCTTCGATTTTTTTGGATTTTTTACAAATTTTAATTTTTATGATCGAAATTTTAGCAAATTCAATTTAAACTATCTTCGATTTTTGGGGATTTTTTTACAAATTATAAATTTTATGAACGAAATTTTAGCAAATTCAATTGAAACTATCTTAGATTTTTTTTCAAATTTTAATTTTTATGCACGAAATTTTAGTAAATTTAATTGAAACTATCCTCGATTTTTTTGGATTTTTTTACAAATTTTAATTTTTATGAACGAAATTTTAGCAAATTTAATCGGAACTATCTTCGATTTTTTTGGATTTTTTACAAATTTTAATTTTTATGATCGAAATTTTATCAAATTCAATTGAAACTATCTTCGATTTTTTTGGATTTTTTTACAAATTTTAATTTTTATGAACGAAATTTTAGCAAATTAATTCGAAACTATCTTCGATTTTTTTTGGATTTTTTACAAATTTTAATTTTTATGATCGAAATTTTAGCAAATTCAATTGAAACTGTCTTCGATTTTTTTGGATTTTTTTCAAATTTTAATTTTTATGATCGAAATCTTAGCAAATTTAATTGAAACTATCTTCGATTGTTTTGGATTTTTTTACAAATTTTAATTTATATGAACGAAATTTTAGCAAATTTAATTGAAACTATCGTCGATTTTTATTTATTTTTTTACAAATTTTAATTTTTATGAACGGAATTTTAGCAAATTTAAGTGAAACTATCTTCGATTTTTTTGGATTTTTTTACAAATTTTAATTTTTATGAACGAAATTTTGGCAAATTTAATTTAAACTATCTTCGATTGTTTTGGATTTTTTTACCAATTTTAATTTTTATGAACGAAATTTTAGCAAATTTAATTGAAACTATCTTCGATTTTTTTGGATTTTTTTACAAATTTTAATTTTTATGAACGAAATTTTAGCAAATTTAATCGAAATTATCATCGATTTTTTTCGATTTTTTACAAATTTTAATTTTTATGATCGAAATTTTAGCAAATTTAATTGAAACTATCTTCGATTTTTTTGGATTTTTTACAAATTTTAATTTTTATGAACGAAATTTTGGCAAATTTAATCGATACTATCTTCGATTTTTTTGAATTTTTCTACAAATTTTAATTTTTATGATCGAAATTTTAGAAAATTCAATTGAAAGTATCTTCGATTTTTGTGGATTTTTTTACAAATTTTAATTTTTATGAACGAACTTTTAGCAAATTCAATTGAAACTATCTTCGATTTTTTGGGATTTTTTTACCAATTTTAAATTTTATGAACGAAATTTTAGCAAATTTAATCGAAATTATCTTCGATTTTTTACAAATTTTAATTTTTATGATCGAAATTTTAGCAAATTTAATTGAAACTATCTTCGATTTTTTTGGATTTTTTACAAATTTTAATTTTTATGAACGAAATTTTGGCAAATTTAATCGATACTATCTTCGATTTTTTTGAATTTTTCTACAAATTTTAATTTTTATGATCGAAATTTTAACAAATTCAATTGAAAGTATTTCCGATTTTTGTGGATTTTTTTACAAATTTTAATTTTTATGAACGAACTTTTAGCAAATTCAATTGAAACTATCTTCGATTTTTTGGGATTTTTTTACCAATTTTAAATTTTATGAACGAAATTTAACAAATTTAATCGAAATTATCTTCGATTTTTTACAAATTTTAATTTTTATGATCGAAATTTTAGCAAAATTAATTGAAACTATCTTCGATTTTTTTGAATTTTTTTACAAATTTTTATTTTTATGAACGAAATTTTTGCAAATTTAATTGAAACTATCTTCGATTTTTTTGGATTTTTTTCAAATTTTAATTTTTATGATCGAAATCTTAGCAAATTTAATTGAAACTATCTTCGATTGTTTTGGATTTTTTTACAAATTTTAATTTATATGAACGAAATTTTAGCAAATTTAATTGAAACTATCGTCGATTTTTATTTATTTTTTTACAAATTTTAATTTTTATGAACGGAATTTTAGCAAATTTAAGTGAAACTATCTTCGATTTTTTTGGATTTTTTTACAAATTTTAATTTTTATGAACGAAATTTTGGCAAATTTAATTTAAACTATCTTCGATTGTTTTGGATTTTTTTACCAATTTTAATTTTTATGAACGAAATTTTAGCAAATTTAATTGAAACTATCTTCGATTTTTTTGGATTTTTTTACAAATTTTAATTTTTATGAACGAAATTTTGGCAAATTTAATCGATACTATCTTCGATTTTTTTGAATTTTTTACAAATTTTAATTTTTATGATCGAAATTTTAGCAAATTCAATTGAAACTCTCTTCGATTTTTGTGGATTTTTTTACAAATTTTAATTTTTATGAACGAAACATTAGCAAATTCAATTAAAACTATCTTCGATTTTGTTGGATTTTTTAAAAATTTTAATTTTTATGAACGAAATTTTAGCATATTCAATTGAAACTATCTTCGATTTTTTTGGATTTTTTACAAATTTTAATTTTTATGATCGAAATTTCAGCAAATTCAATTGAAACTATCTTCGATTTCTGTGGATTTTTTTAAAAATTTTAATTTTTATGAACGAAATTTTTGCAAATTTAATTGAAACTTTCTCGGATTTTTTTGGATTTTTTTACAAATTTTAATTTTTATGAACGAAATTTTAGCAAATGTAATCGAAACTATCTTCGATTTTTTTAGATTTTTTTTCAAATTTTAATTTTTATGAACGAAATTTTAGCAAATTTAATTGAAACTGTCTTCGATTTTTGTGGATTTTTTTAAAAATTTTAATTTTTATGAACGAAATTTTAGCAAATTTGATCGGAACTATCTTCGATTTTTTTGGATTATTTACAAATTTTAATTTTTATGATCGAAATTTTAGCAAATTCAATTGAAACTATCTTCGATTTTTGTGGATTTTTTTAAAAATTTTAATTTTTATGAACGAAATTTTAGCAAATTTAATTGAAACTCTCTTCGATTTTTTTGGATTTTTTACAAATTTTAATTTTTATGATCGAAATTTTAGGAAATTCAATTGAAACTATCTTCGATTTTTGGGGATTTTTTTACAAATTATAAATTTTATGAACGAAATTTTAGCAAATTCAATTGAAACTATCTTAGATTTTTTTTCAAATTTTAATTTTTATGCACGAAATTTTAGTAAATTTAATTGAAACTATCCTCGATTTTTTTGGATTTTTTTACAAATTTTAATTTTTATGAACGAAATTTTAGCAAATTTAATCGGAACTATCTTCGATTTTTTTGGATTTTTTACAAATTTTAATTTTTATGATCGAAATTTTAGCAAATTCAATTGAAACTATCTTCGATTTTTGTGGATTTTTTTAAAAATTTTAATTTTTATAAACGAAATTTTAGCAAATTCAATTGAAACTATCTTCGATTTTTTTGGATTTTTTTTCAAATTTTAATTTTTATGAACGAAATTTTAGCAAATTTAATTGAAACTATCTTCGATTTTTTTACAAATTTTAATTTTTATGAACGAAATTTTAGCAAATTAATTCGAAACTATCTTCGATTTTTTTTGGATTTTTTACAAATTTTAATTTTTATGATCGAAATTTTAGCAAATTCAATTGAAACTGTCTTCGATTTTTTTGGATTTTTTTACAAATTTTAATTTTTATGAACGAAATTTTAGCAAATTTAATCGAAACTACGTTCGATTTTTTTGGATTTTTTTCAAAATTTAATTTTTATGATCGAAATTTTAGCAAATTTAATCGAAACTATCTTCGATTTTTTTGGATTTTTTTCAAATTTTAATTTTTATGATCGAAATTTTAGCAAATTCAATTGAAACTATCTTCGATTTTTGTGGATTTTTTTAAAAATTTTTATTTTTATGAACGAATTTTTTGCAAATTTGATCGGAACTATCTTCGATTTTTTTGGATTTTTTACAAATTTTAATTTTTATGATCGAAATTTTAGCAAATTCAATTGAAACTATCTTCGATTTTTGTGGATTTTTTTAAAAATTTTAATTTTTATGAACGAAATTTTAGCAAATTTAATTGAAACTCTCTTCGATTTTTTTGGATTTTTTACAAATTTTAATTTTTATGATCGAAATTTTAGCAAATTCAATTGAAACTATCTTCGATTTTTGTGGATTTTTTTAAAAATTTTAATTTTTATGATCGAAATTTTAGCAAATTTAATTGAAACTATCTTCGATTTTTTTGGATTTTTTACATATTTTAATTTTTATGATCGAAATTTTAGCAAATTCAATTGAAAATATCTTCGATTTTTGTGGATTTTTTTAAAAATTTTAATTTTTATGAACGAAATTTTAGCAAATTTAATTGAAACTCTCTTCGATTTTTTTGGATTTTTTTACAAATTTTAATTTTTATGAACGAAATTTTAGCAAATTTAATTGAAACTATCTTCAATTTTTTTACAAATTTTAATTTTTATGAACGAAATTTTAGCAAATTTAATTGAAACTGTCTTCGATTTTTTTGGATTTTTTTACAAATTTTAATTTTTATGAACGAAATTTTAGCAAATTCAATTGAAACTATCTTCGATTTTTTTGGATTTTTTTTTGAAATTTTAATTTTTATGAACGAAATTTTAGCAAATTTAATTGAAACTATCTTCGATTTTTTTGGATTTTTTTACAAATTTTAATTTTTATGAACGAAATTTTAGCAAATTAATTCGAAACTATCTACGATTTTTTTGGATTTTTTACAAATTTTAATTTTTATGATCGATATTTTAGCAAATTTAATCGAAACTATCTTCGATTTTTTTGGATTTTTTTCAAATTTTAATTTTTATGATCGAAATTTTAGCAAATTCAATTGAAACTATCTTCGATTGTTTTGGATTTTTTTACCAATTTTAATTTTTATGAACGAAATTTTAGCAAATTTAATTGAAACTATCTTCGATTTTTTTGGATTTTTTTACAAATTTTAATTTTTATGAACGAAATTTTGGCAAATTTAATCGATACTATCTTCGATTTTTTTGAATTTTTTACAAATTTTAATTTTTATGATCGAAATTTTAGCAAATTCAATTGAAACTCTCTTCGATTTTTTGGATTTTTTTACAAATTTTAATTTTTACGAACGAAATTTTAGCAAATTTAATCGAAACTATCTTCGAATTTTTGGATTTTTTTCAAATTTTAATTTTTATGATCGAAATTTTATCAAATTCAATTGAAACTATCTTCGATTTTTGTGCATTTTTTTAAAAATTTTAATTTTTATGAACGAAATTTTAGCAAATTTGATCGGAACTATCTTCGATTTTTTTGGATTATTTACAAATTTTAATTTTTATGATCGAAATTTTAGCAAATTCATGTGACGTCCCACTATTTTCGCGCGGTCCTGACCAACACCTTCCATATCAATTCTCGCTCAACCACACAACTACCTATGAAACTTCAATTCTCAACCCTTTCCCAACCACCTTGGGTTGTCTGGACGATGTACCTTAGCGGTCCCCATCTTCAGATGATCAAATTTGAAATCCCCTACCCCTCTTCGGCCTTCGAGGCGCGAACTCTTCCCACATTCAAACCTTAGACAAGTCCCTCGCCCAAAACTCATTTAACTCGAGACCCCTCTCTACAACAAACCTATCCAAATCTCCACATTTCAAACCTCCCCAATCAAAATCCTCCAAACCATCCAACAGGTGGAGTATTCCCTTTTCAAAGCCCCGAAAGACCCCCGAAATACGCCATAACGACACATACCATACGCATGAGTCATCAATACGCGCCGATTACATAACACATATTTTAAGGATGAATCATCACGCATACCGCAAATTCCCCCCACATACCAACATTCCAACGCTTTGTATAAATACCAGCGCCGCTGGACCGCGGACACAGTCCAGTCCAATTAGTACAACTAGTTCGGAATATCATTTACGCTTTCAAATCTCTTACTATTTCAAAGTACGCTTCGCTAAGTCTAGCTTCAGTGCAACGCCCCTCAGAGGATCAAAACCTTCGCCATCACTGTAAGCGCATATTATTTTGTAATCCTATCGCTTTATATCATCCTCATTTACTTACGCTCTTAGCCTTACATTATTTTCCTTATTATTAACATATATCGTTTAATTGCTACGTTAACGCTTTATTTTATGTCTATTGCTTATATTACCGCCTAATTATATTATTGCTTATCTCTATTGCTTATTATTAACTTGTTACCATTAATACTAACTCATCTTATGCTTATATTTGTAACCACTGTTATATAAATGTTTTGTGCTCATGCTTGATGTCCGCGCATTATTGTTACTGCTGTTGCACCAATAGTGCATTGCTTACTCACGCACCGCCAATAAATAACGGTTCTGTTTACTTAAACGTCTGAATTCTCGCAATTGGCCACCGAATACCAGGAATCCTAACCGGCCATGCAACGGCCGCTCTTCCTTCGCGAACCTCGGGATTTCTTACCAGTGTTTACAACTTTCTTTCACTCAGAGTCCCGCATGACCGTTACTACGTCTATCTAGGAGAACTACCATACGGGTGTTTCTTTTGCCATGCAGTAGTTAAGCCTATTACCAAAGCCTAAGAAGAAACCACGAATACGCTAACGGGTGTCCCTAGGGTGAGCGGTTACTTCCCAACCTTCCCTGGTCGATTAAAGTTGCGAAATAGGGTTTCGTGCTAATCCCTGCTACCCCTTAGGGCAAACGAAACAGGGTTTCGTTCCAAGGGCTTCGCTACCCCTCAGCGTCGCGAAACAGGGTTTCGTGCCTAATCCCAGCTACCCGTAGAGCAAACGAAACAGGGTTTCGTTCCAAGGGCTTCGCTACCCCTCAGCGTCGCGAAACAGGGTTTCGTGCCTAATCCCAGCTACCCGTAGAGCAAGCGAAACAGGGTTTCGTTCCAAGGGCTTCGCTACCCCTCAGCGTCGCGAAACAGGGTTTCGTGCCTAATCCCAGCTACCCGTAGAGCAAGCGAAACAGGGTTTCGTTCCAAGGGCTTCGCTACCCCTCAGCGTCGCGAAACAGGGTTTCGTGCCTAATCCCTGCTACCCTTAGAGCAAGCGAAACAGGGTTTCGTTCCAAAGGCTTCGCTACCCCTCAGCGTCGCGAAACTGGGTTTCGTGCCTAGGCCTTCACTACCCCTCAGCGCACCGAAATAGAGTTTCGTGCCTAAATCTTCGATATCCACCCAAACAAGGTCACTTCCCTGAACCTCACCACCCAGGATGTGACATAATTTTGGTGGCAGCGGTGGGATCCGCTTACTGTTGATAAAATAGAGTTTCTAAAATACAGTACCCACAATAGCCTGATATTTAACATGTGCATTGCACCCCCCTGTCGGGGCGTACTATCTTATCGGAGCCGCAGACTGCAAAGTATTACAGCATATTTGAATGCGCTGACATGCATTTCTGGAGGCATAGCGACAACCACGGACGGCAGCGAAATTTGCCTAAAGTGCTCTGGCCTAGCACCCGCAGATACGGTAGAAGTATACTGGACCCATTATTATTATACGTATAGAGCCCCTGTCTATTGCCCTCGGTGCAGAAACTCAGTAATTCAAGAACGCCCCATAAGAAACTGCATCGAGTGCTCAGAAAGTTACCTCCTTTCGAATAAGAGCTACCGACGGTTCGATAACTATCACCAATAAAGATAGTATCCACACGGGTAGAGATCACCGTAGATCTTGAATAGCGGCTGCCGGACGCCAACGCAGGAAAACTCCTAAAAACCACCCCACGCAACAACTAACAACACGTTAACCATGTCTGTGTACGGTGAAACCGACGACTCTTGCGTAATGGACCAAGACGCGGGCCCTTCCACTAATAACGTAGACATCGCAACCACCGAGTTACTAGAACGGGTTGAAATGTTACGAACAAAACAAGCAGAAATCGAGAGCTTGCACGGGCAATATGTCGCAAACCCAAGAGCTAAAACGCTCCCAAGCTTAGCCACCGCCCCCAAAAACCCCTCGTTAGAAGGTCTCTCCGATCAAATACAATCCATCCGCGAGATGATAGAGAGATTTGTTGTACCCACGCAAACGACCAATAATTTTGCAACACCCGGTTCCTCTCTTTTTGATAGGAAACCAGTACCAACCTATAACTATGTTCCGGAACAAGATCCGTCGCCCCAGATTAAGCTAAAGGACGCCATAGAAACAGTCCCCAAATTTAACGGGCATAATATAACAGTCTTACAGTTCGCTAGAGCCTGCAATAGGGCCAAGGCTCTGGTTCCCTCGCATGCTGAGCCGCAGCTGGCGAGGTTGTTGCGAAACAAACTGCAAGATCATGCTTACTTGGCCGTTGAGGATAGGGTCTTTGATTCCGTAAATGACCTCATTAAACAACTTAAACGTACCTTTTCCCCCGCTAAAACATCGGATCATTACCGCGGAGAGCTCGCCAACATCATTAAAGGGACCAACGAACACATACTCGAGTATATTTCTCGCGTCAAGGATCTCCGATTCGCCATCCTTGAAGAGGACAGAGAGTATTATCGCGATTTCGCACGAAATCGTCCTCAAGACCTCGAACGTCTGACATTAGATTCATTCATAGACGGCCTTCCACCCTATTTACGAATGAGACTACAACAACACCACTTTGAGACGTTAGATGAAGCATTCGATTTGGCCGTCCTCGTAGACAAAAAGATGGACAGGGACAGACTCAGATTTTCAGAACCAAAAATTCCTAAGGTGACCTGCCAACTGTGCAACAAGACTGGTCATGACGCACGGTCCTGTTGGAGCAACCAAGGCCCGACAGCTCAACCTTCCGAGAGGAACCCTCTAAACTGTGCCACGGAATATGAGTCCCAAGTACCCAAAGCACAGGTCACCTACTGGGACAAATCTCGACCTCCACCTTCCAGGCCTACGGAGCTGCGAAGCTGCGGGTACTGTAAGAAGCCCGGACATGTGACCACGGAATGCAGAAAACGCATCTTCACTATCAGGGAAGATCGTAGAGCCTTGTGGGAAACGGAGTCGGGAAATACTCCTCCGAGCGCCGATGGATGCAAACTGTGGAGCGAGCCAAGCAGAAGTGCACCCCAAAGCACTAGCGGTATCATAAGAGTCGCTCCAGTGCAACTAAACCCGGTCGTGCTACGGGCGAGGTCAAAATCCTCTTTTTCCATACATACAGCTAATCCGGACCTAAAGGACTACCCGCAAGTTATAAACTCTAGCGAGATTGACAATCCAAGCATCATGCCCACCATCGAAGTAGAGGAATACGACAGACTAACTCCAGAATCCAAACCAAAACGACCCAAAGAGACTACAACGCCTGTAGGCATCACTCCCATCCACCCCCTCATAAAAAACAAGTCCCTCTTAGCCCTGGATCCGTCGATCCACCATCTCGAGGCATCCGCGACGGTGCACTCACTCTTACCCCCTGCGCTATATGCCAAATCAATCCTTCCCCTAAACTCCCAAAAGTCTCTTGCGGCTACACCGGAACTGGTAGTATTACAAATTTCTGCGGAAGCTCCTTCAAGGGCAGAAAATTTACTTAAGTCAATCTCCAAAGACCACCCGATTCATGGGAAAAGCGATAAGTTCGCTGACGCTGTACCTCGCATACCAAAACAAATTAAAGAATCCCTTGGTCTGACCGGATATCACAGAAGATTTATCCCGGAATTTTCCAAAACGGCACCACCGTCAACCCAACTATTAAAGAAGGACACGGCATTGGACTGGGGACCATCCCAGCAAACTGGTTTCGACCACAACAAATCAGTATTGCAGAAGGAACTCATCGTGCAATGCCAGAGTTTTGACCTGGGATTCCACCTCACTACAGACACCTTATCCCATACTTCCCCCGCAGTGGAGGCATGCTCCAAACGACTACACGACAAATGTGACGACAACTTGGAGGACTGGCCCAAATGTAGACCAAGCTGTCCCAAGAGGCCTCGGTTCTCAAAATCACCGATCCATGCGCCAACAAGTGGCAGCAACCCAATTGACTCTGCAACGCCCACATCCAGCGCTCGCCAGGGAAGAAAATCCAGAAGAATTCAACTACACAGAAAGATGCGCCGGAAAATATCATCTGTAGAAATTCCCCTTCAGTCTTCCCCAGAAAACATACGGGAACGACTGCCTACAAGTAGAGCAGGCAACACTTTCATATTAACCATGCAAGTTTTATTGACAAAATACCTTGTGTGCGTGCTCCTTAGCCTTTTCACATCTATTAAGATACCAGATGCGCTCATCAAAAGATTGATTTGTCAGTTCAGAGCTCCTAGAGCCATTCTCACCGACCAAGCAGCCCATTTCACTGGTAATTTCAAGAAAGCAGTTGCGCGGAAATGTAAAGGGCAACAATTCCGAACCATATCCTTTCACCCGCATACTAACGGCTCTTTAGAGAGATTGCAAATCGTTTTAACCGAATATTTAAAAAGGTTTATCGGTAGATACACTGACTGGGACGACTGGACAGATTTGGCCACGTTTTCTTATAATACCAGTGTTCACGAGGGCACTGGTTATACACCATATGATTTTGTATTCGGGAAAATAGCTCGGATACCCAGCCGAACTCCGGTAGCTGAAGATTTCGAAAATGAAACCTACAATCACTATCGCGCGAAATTAAGTACGAGGGTACAAGAATTGCAAACCGCCGCAGCAAAAAGGTTAGACCAGTCAAAACTTAGATTGACACATAAACGAGGACACCTTCAAACCCGGGGACTTAGTCTACGTCCTAATAGAGCCGCGGAAAGGGAAATTTGGGGATCAGTATTCTGGCCCACACCAGATATTGGAAGTAATTCCCTCTCAAACTTAAAAATATCTTGAAAAGGCAAGACGAAAATCATATACGCGAACAAAGCGCGCTTTGGTCGTGTGCGCGAGAGTCCCGGTTGACCGTACTACATAAAGACAATCAATCGGCCTTAATAAGTTCTACTCCTAGATCAATCATTATCACGTCATTATCATGCTCGACGACATGCCCAACGACATGCCAGAGGACATGCCCATCCCGACGAACCGAAGGAGGCGCCCCAGGAGAAAGCATCGAGGAGGAGGACGTTCCCGGAGGCTAGCCAAGATGCGATGGCTACGACGGGAGGCCATAAAAGCTGGGAGGAGCCTTACACCCCTACTCCCGAGGGTCGTCTTCTCCGTGATGGTCAGGAAGGCAACGCCAGCTGATCGAGGCATCGGCATCGAGAAGACCCCCGCCACAAACACCCAATCGAGAGCGTGCTCAATCCAGTCAACCCCGCTCTTTAATGTTAAGAAATGCACGCATTTCTTCATATAAGGGGGGAGGTGTGACGTCCCACTATTTTCGCGCGGTCCTGACCAACACCTTCCATATCAATTCTCGCTCAACCACACAACTACCTATGAAACTTCAATTCTCAACCCTTTCCCAACCACCTTGGGTTGTCTGGACGATGTACCTTAGCGGTCCCCATCTTCAGATGATCAAATTTGAAATCCCCTACCCCTCTTCGGCCTTCGAGGCGCGAACTCTTCCCACATTCAAACCTTAGACAAGTCCCTCGCCCAAAACTCATTTAACTCGAGACCCCTCTCTACAACAAACCTATCCAAATCTCCACATTTCAAACCTCCCCAATCAAAATCCTCCAAACCATCCAACAGGTGGAGTATTCCCTTTTCAAAGCCCCGAAAGACCCCCGAAATACGCCATAACGACACATACCATACGCATGAGTCATCAATACGCGCCGATTACATAACACATATTTTAAGGATGAATCATCACGCATACCGCAAATTCCCCCCACATACCAACATTCCAACGCTTTGTATAAATACCAGCGCCGCTGGACCGCGGACACAGTCCAGTCCAATTAGTACAACTAGTTCGGAATATCATTTACGCTTTCAAATCTCTTACTATTTCAAAGTACGCTTCGCTAAGTCTAGCTTCAGTGCAACGCCCCTCAGAGGATCAAAACCTTCGCCATCACTGTAAGCGCATATTATTTTGTAATCCTATCGCTTTATATCATCCTCATTTACTTACGCTCTTAGCCTTACATTATTTTCCTTATTATTAACATATATCGTTTAATTGCTACGTTAACGCTTTATTTTATGTCTATTGCTTATATTACCGCCTAATTATATTATTGCTTATCTCTATTGCTTATTATTAACTTGTTACCATTAATACTAACTCATCTTATGCTTATATTTGTAACCACTGTTATATAAATGTTTTGTGCTCATGCTTGATGTCCGCGCATTATTGTTACTGCTGTTGCACCAATAGTGCATTGCTTACTCACGCACCGCCAATAAATAACGGTTCTGTTTACTTAAACGTCTGAATTCTCGCAATTGGCCACCGAATACCAGGAATCCTAACCGGCCATGCAACGGCCGCTCTTCCTTCGCGAACCTCGGGATTTCTTACCAGTGTTTACAACTTTCTTTCACTCAGAGTCCCGCATGACCGTTACTACGTCTATCTAGGAGAACTACCATACGGGTGTTTCTTTTGCCATGCAGTAGTTAAGCCTATTACCAAAGCCTAAGAAGAAACCACGAATACGCTAACGGGTGTCCCTAGGGTGAGCGGTTACTTCCCAACCTTCCCTGGTCGATTAAAGTTGCGAAATAGGGTTTCGTGCTAATCCCTGCTACCCCTTAGGGCAAACGAAACAGGGTTTCGTTCCAAGGGCTTCGCTACCCCTCAGCGTCGCGAAACAGGGTTTCGTGCCTAATCCCAGCTACCCGTAGAGCAAACGAAACAGGGTTTCGTTCCAAGGGCTTCGCTACCCCTCAGCGTCGCGAAACAGGGTTTCGTGCCTAATCCCAGCTACCCGTAGAGCAAGCGAAACAGGGTTTCGTTCCAAGGGCTTCGCTACCCCTCAGCGTCGCGAAACAGGGTTTCGTGCCTAATCCCAGCTACCCGTAGAGCAAGCGAAACAGGGTTTCGTTCCAAGGGCTTCGCTACCCCTCAGCGTCGCGAAACAGGGTTTCGTGCCTAATCCCTGCTACCCTTAGAGCAAGCGAAACAGGGTTTCGTTCCAAAGGCTTCGCTACCCCTCAGCGTCGCGAAACTGGGTTTCGTGCCTAGGCCTTCACTACCCCTCAGCGCACCGAAATAGAGTTTCGTGCCTAAATCTTCGATA